>JAVTVY010045525.1:0-21057 GCA_036873755.1 Hanleya hanleyi
GGTGTACAACCAGCTGAGTCCCTGACTTAGGCCGGCATTGAGAAGTCCCTCCTTTGCGTCCATTCGTATGGCTGATGGTACCTCTATGCCACTACAGGGTGAAGCAGACTTTAAGATCACGATAGATGGGACTACCCGGACTCAGACGATGATTGTTGGGACACTGACCGTGGATGCCCTCCTTGGTTATGATTTCCTGAGTAGCCACTGTACTGCGATTGATACGGAGAAGCATCGAGTGAAGTATGGCGGCCGATATGTTCAGTGTGAGGTCGTGGGTAGCCACGCATACCATCGGGTGTCTGTAACGGAGACTTTTACTATCCCAGCTGGAGCTGAGGCAGTGGTGACGGGGACCGTCCGAGGTGCTCTACCGGGAGAGGTCGGAATGGTGGAAAATATCACTGAGTTCACACAGAAGACTGGAACCATGGTGGCCAGAGCCCTGGCCGAAGTTGACCGTGACCATGAAGTTACCCTGCGGTTCCTTAACCTGTCCACTGACCCTGCCATAGTACAAGCCGGCACTCTGTGTGGTAGTTTGACTGAAGTGGAGGTAGTAGATAATTCAGCTCCACTTACTACAGAGCCTTTGAACCAGCATGGTCCAGCCTCTGGTGAAGCAACGGTGCCAACCCCAAGATGTCCACCGCACCTACGGGCCTTAGTACAACAGTCCAGTGAGGGATTGGAAGTTGAGAGAGCTTTAGCCGTAGAGGACTTGGTTACTCGCTTCACCCATTTGTTTGCCAAGGATGACAGTGACTTAGGGCGAACAACGATGGTACAGCATCATATCAAGACTGGGAATGCGCCACCTATCCGGATTCCTCCACGACGTCCACCCCTTCATGCCCGTGGAATAATAGACGACCAGGTTGAAGACATGCTGCAGCGGGGAGTCATTGAGCCATCTAATGGGCCTTGGTCTGCCCCGGTTGTCCTGGTACGGAAGAAGGATTGGAAAATGCGATTCTGCGTTGATTACCGGGCTCTCAACAAAGTAACGGAGACAGATGCCTATCCCCTGCCGAGAATCGACGAGTCCCTGGATTCTCTGTCTGGTGCCTGCTGGTGGAGTACGCTCGACCTGATATCGGGGTACTGGCAGGTCGAAGTAGCCCCGGAAGACAGATGTAAGACCGCCTTTGCCACTCGACGGGGCCTGTACCAATTCCGGGCCATGCTTTTCGGGCTTTGTAATGCTCCAGGAACCTTCGAGCGATTAATGGAGGCAGTTTGGCAGGCCTCCATTACGAAACGTGCTTAGTGTACCTCGACGACATAATAGTTTTTGGCCGGACCTTCGAGGAGATGATCCAACGACTGGAGGAAGTCTTCCAGAGGCTGCAACAACACGGCCTGAAATTGAAGCCCTCGAAATGTGTCATCGGGAAACGACAAGTCCTTTACCTGGGTCATATAGTGACGCAAGACGGGATTGGTACCGATCCGGAGAAGATTCGGGCTGTACGAGAGTGGCCGACGCCTGTCTCACAAACAGATGTCAGAAGTTTTCTTGGCCTGTGTGGGTACTACCGGCGTTTTATACGAGACTTTGCGACTGTAGCAGCCCCTCTTCATCGACTGACGGAGAAGAAGGCGGTATTTATGTGGGATGATACAGCCCAGACGGCGTTCGACCACCTAAGACAGAAGCTGACGACCGCACCTATGTTAATGATGCCAGATTTCCGACAGCCCTTTATCCTGGATACAGATGCCAGCAATTTCGGCATTGGGGCCGTGTTGTCCCAGGAGATCAACGGAGAAGAAAAGGTCGTAACCTATGCCAGCAGGGTGTTGTCCAAGACAGAACGTGCCTACTGTGTGACTAGACGGGAACTTCTGGCCGTCGTGTACTTTGTCAAGTACTGACCATGGGTCCCTGAGGTGGTTAATGCGGTTTAAAGAACCGGAGGGACAATTGGCTCGCTGGATACAAGCCCTCGGAGTCTACGACTTTGAAATCCAGCATCGACCCGGACGGAAGCACGGAAATGCTGACGCCATGAGCCGAATCCCGTGCAAGCAGTGTGGACGATCAGGGTCCGAGGTCCAGGAAGCTGCCCGTGTTACGGAGATCGTACCGCCGACTGCAGACTTCAGTCAAGCTCAGGCCGCGGACCCAGACTTGCAGCCTGTCCTGGAGTGGGTAAAGAAAGGCAGTCGACCAGCCAGAGAGGACATCAGTCAATATGGACCGGTAACTAAAACCCTGTGGGGTGCCTTCGATCTACTGGAGATGAGTGGATCCTTGCTCGTGCGGAGATGGGTGAATGCTCGGGGAGAAGTGAAACGACGGCTTCTGGTGGTCCCTTGCTCCCTCAGACGGAAAGTTTTGAAAGAGTGTCATGACAGTGTAACCGGTGGTCACCTTGGGGTGAAGAAAACCCTGGCAAAAGTGAGGCAGGCGTACATGTGGCCTGGTTTACAGACCGATGTTCGGCAATGGTGCCGGAGTTGCGACGTTTGTAATCGCAGGAAGTTGGCGGGACGGAAGCCCAGAGGTCCTCATCGCGGTCAGATGACCGGAAGTCCAGGAGACAGAGCAGCTGTTGATATTCTCGGGCCATTGGCAGAAACCTGTCGGGGGAACCGATATGTAGTCGTCATTGGAGATTATTTCACCCGTTGGGTGGAAGATGTGGCCCTACCCAATCAGGAAGCGACGACGGTTGCCCAAGCTGTCGTAGACCACTTTGTGACCCGATTTGGCGTACCAATGGCAATTCACTCTGACCAGGGGCGTCAATTTGAAAGCAGAGTATTCAGGGGGATGTGCCGCATACTCGGAATGAGGAAAACGAGGACTACACCCTATCACCCCCAGTCGAACGGCATCATTGAACGGTTCAACCGGACCTTAGCCCAGATGTTGCATGCCAGCATTGACCGTCACCCGGACGACTGGGATCTTCACATCCCATTGGTGCTGATGTCATACCGTGCCACCGTGCATGAGACGACGGGATATTCCCCAAACATGATGGTGTTTGGGAGGGAAATCGCCTTGCCGTCGCACCTGACTTTGGGAGCGCCTCCGAAACAGCAGGTAGAGCCGACACAGTGGGTCGAAGATCTCCGGGATGAGATGGCTGAGATACACGAGTTTGCCCGAGAGACTACGAAGAAGAGCTTGAGGCGGCAGAAACGTATCTACGATACGAGAGCTTTCCCCCACAAGTACAAGCCTGGTGATCAGGTTTACCTGTATATTTCCGCCACTAAGCGTGGGGAGATCCGGAAACTACGAGACCGGTGGGGAGGGCCTTACACGGTGAGGGAAGCGCTGACGGATGTGACCTATCGCATCGCCGACGAGGCCGGTGGCCTCCGTGTAGTCCATCATGATCTTCTTAAGCCCTTCTACCCCAGAGAGACGTCGGATAGTGAGACCACTGAGTCTACAGAGAATGATGGTGATGTCGAGTCTGAGAACGACTCGGAGCCCGCGACGGTCTTCCCATATCCGGTGGAGCATCCAGCCGTAGTGATATCCCCAGCACCTCGGCAGACGAGAAGCGGACGGAGAACCCGGCGTCCTCCAAGATTGGCAGATTACGAGGTTGGATTACCGCCAGATCCTCCTGTTGAAGACGAGTCGCCACTTCCGGAAGAGCAGATGGCCTTGCCGGAGAGGTGGAGTCCTCCACGAACGACTCGTGGACGTCGTGTCCAGCGACCGAGGCGCTTTAATGACTACGTTTTAGCCTGCAAGTGGACAGGAGATGCACGACCGTATGGTCGGGGAAATATGGTTGATGACCGTGATCGTCGAGGAATGACCTGTGGTGCATGGCCGACCTGCAGGTATTCCGGTGGGCGACAAACACAGACTGGCCGATCCCGAGGCTTTACTGCCTCAGATGCATGATGCATGACTCCAGCAAGAGACACCTGTGGCCTGCAGTGGACCTGATGTCCATTGCAGGTGACGACGACTTGGCCAGGAAGTCAAGAGGACCGTCGTCCTGTAATTTTGTTGTATATACGTTGTACATATGTTCTGTTCTGCACACCCGTGCTACTGGTAGCGTGACGAGAGCCATGACGCGGGCGTCATGTTCTTCGAAGGCGGGGGTAGTGTAGCGAAAGTGCAGAGTGACAACGACCCCTTGGGATCCCCTTTAATAAATCACTGCTGGTGTTTGATACGTGACTAGTGTGAAATCGGAAGTAACATTGTGTTTACGTGTGCGGTTGACTTACCTGATGGAATTCAACGCTGTAATTTTCCTAGAATGAACTATAATAATCCGGGAGACAGACAATGCCTCGAAATCCCGGTGAAGTTATCTCAAACGATCAGTCGGGACGGAGAAAGGGACTCTGGTGAGCTCGCTTGCTTCGCTGTAGATGACGTCAGTCAGGAATTCGGAAGTCAACATTTGTGGAATATGCAGATGAGGAACAGTGAACTTCGTATGAATTAACTAGAGGGAGTTGGAAGCTGAGATTTACCAGTTACGTCCGTCATGAATTATGGTTTGTTCCTCCATAGCCATATTTATCCAGCGAAGTCCAGATAAACTGATCGGGGGGAAGTGTGATTCTTGGACAATAAAGAGGGCGCTGGCATCGTCGACTTGTTTCTACCTTTATCTGCAGGAGAACGTTCTGTTTCTACCTTTATCCACAGAAGAGCGGTAGCCCTATATAAGCCGGACTCCCGCTGAAACGACAGAGACCAGCAGAAACTTCGAGGTGAGAACACGCACAATTTATTGGGGAGAAGAAATCCAATACATTGCCGGGCCGGAGAAGGGCCGCGATCAGGCCGCCGAATTTGTGCCGCCGCCGGGCCGGGACCAGGCCGCCGAATTGAAGAAGTGCCGCCGCCGAATCCTATAGCATCATTGCATACATTTACACACACTTACAATCACACGTCCGGGCTGTGTTTACTCTACTTCGATCTCTACCTATTTCAACCGTATCGCACAGTTGTGTGGGTATTGCGCTGGGAGTTAGAGTATAGACACTTATCGTCAATGGTTATTCCTAATCTCTACTCTACGGTAGTCCAGGCTCAGCTCTGGGAATTAACTAACGGCGTTAGTGTTGATAGCGTGGCCATACCTTTATGGTATCGATTAAGCTGTATCCGGTAGGAGACGCTCGTCTCTGTGAATAGGGTACAGCTAGGCAAATCATACACAGTTCCTACCTAAACAATTATTCATGCACACACGTACTTAAATACACAACGTACAGGTTGAAATATATTCACGCTAACACCCACAAGCTATAGGTTCGAGCCTATAGCTTGATAAATATACATCTACCCAGTCAATCGTACGATAAACGATTACCCATTCACGCCTCCATAAGCATACAGTCTCTCACCACCCTGTACATATATTGAGTAATTCACGGCCAATCATAGATTACTACTGTCTCATACAGTAGTATATAAAGGGGGAATCCTTGACCAGATGCCCATCTATTGCGGATGACCCTACAGTAGTATAGAGAGAGGGTTCAAGGGCCAGCTGACCATACAGTAGTATAGAAGGAGGGTTCCTATACCGGTTGACCATACAGTAGTATAGTGAGCGGGTGCCGATTCCAGGTGCCCATACAGTAGTATAGGAAGAGGGTTACTAGACCAGGTGCCTGCCTATCCACCGTGTGTTATCGATGTCCGATCGTATGTGGACCGTGTAGCCGTGAACTCTAGCCTTTATGATTCGTCCTTGTAGCGGGGCCGCGGAGTGAGTCGCCGTGAGCGAGGTCGCTAAAGCCTGGGGGTGTATTCCTACGAGGGGTGCCGTCTGCTGCTGTGGTGAGCCGTGCAGTTGAATAGTCCTGCGGTGTCACAGAGAGACGGGCCGGTGCCGTAGAAGCCTTTGTACTGTGATAGTACTGTCGTGCCCAGGCCGTCCGCATCCATTGACGGTTATCAACGCTTGGAGGGGCCTAGTCGTGTAAGACGAGACACGACGACGACGAGAAGTCCATACCACCCGAGGGAAGAAGACCGGGAGAAGGAAGACACACGCCGGACATAACCACGGGAGGGCCAGGTCGTGTAAGACGAGACACGACGCAGTGTTCATCCATACGGGAGTGAACGAAGACCTGAGGAAGGAAGACAGACGCTGGACCTTACCACGTATAACTGGGGAAGGACGATAGACGCTGGATCCTACCACAAAGCCCTGGGGAAGGAAGATAGAAGCTGGACCCATCCATGAGAGAACCGGTCGTGACCAGACTGTGGCTGTGACCAGGCCTGCTCGCGAAATAGCTAGGGCTATCTATTTTGTATATATTTTCTATTGAACTTCGGTTAATGATAACTATAAGAGTACAGATAATTCATCGAGTAGGGATCTTCTTTGCAGGGATTGTACGCTACCACGATTTGAATCCTGTATACCTGCTCAAAGAATTATATGTCAGTATTGCATTAATTTGCTTTGGTTGTCATTACAGGTCTTCCTTTCCAACCTCCTTGATCCAGACAAGGTGACAGGTTGAATCGAACCCCCTCGTTGGCCAGGATCAATGCCCGAGTGCGTTCCCAGTAGCCTGACAGTTTGCCTTGGGGACCCTGTGCACTCTGTGGATCTGAAACATCCATTATCCCACGTATAGAAGTAAAAAACGTTTCACAACCAAGGACGGAAATTTGTCCCCAATGTGGAGAAAAATGTAACCACCGGACAGTCTTAGCCTCCACGCCGGACACGCTTAGAAAGCGGACATTCTAAGCCGGTAGACAAACGAGTCATCAATACGAGTTCGTTCAGATGTGATAAGTATATGATCACACTGTCGTTATTTTTAATGCATCTTCAGAGTTGATAACTTCGACTCGTTACCCATACATCATATTTATACCTATATCTTCATAAAAAGAAGCGAGCCTTCTCCCTCGTCGACTCTTCGACAAGGCATCGTAAACTATCCCTTTCAGGACAGTAGTACTCCAGTGAGACCTGCACATTAGCATTAGCATGATTAGGCTAGCATTTGCTAGATCCCGTGTAAAAGTAACGATTTTAATCAACATCACAAAACATTATTGCAGAATCTTGTATACCATAAAGCGCCTCCAGTAAAAGTTCCTCCAATTTATCGATACATATATCCCGAACTGATAGCAAAATACGAGCGTAGCGTGCAAGAACGTTGACGTTAAATTCCAGAACTTCTCTCTAATTGCCAGTACTAGGGGCCGTATTAAACCATGTACTTCAAGATTCAGGTGGTGTTCATATGAACAGTCACAATGAAAGCGTGATTGAGATACTCATTCTCTAGATAACGACTTTACAACGAAAATCATATGAATTAGGAACACTGATCAGCGGTATATATTTGAAATTTTGGAACATAATTATGTCTTGTCGGCATTATTGAAAACTGTTGACAGCTTCTCTCTTGTCAGAAACCAGCCTATTATATACTATAATTGTTTTTTTGAATTTGGTGCTAATGCTGTTATACGTATTAGGGATTTATGAACGCGGAAATTCTTTAATGGATGACGGCTAGTTTATATAGAATGACGGACTAGACGTTTGTATTCACGTTATAAACTCGGCCTATCCATGAACGCTGCGTAGCACGCTGCAACGCCGTCCGTTCACTGGTGCCTTAAACAGACAGTCCTTGTGTTTGTCGCACAGTGCCCGCTTGCCATTCTCCCAACGTCATAGTTTGTAACCTCCAAACCGTTGGTATATACGACAATAGGGGATATACAATCTGATGCCATGAGAATGCCGCTTGCATGCACGGGTAGTAGAGTATCCAGACCGGCATATAGAGGATATGGTGATGAGAGTTACTTCCCCTGAAAACCAACATTTTCGCTCAATAGGTTGGTCCGCAGTATAAATGAGTGAGAGATTAACGTCATCTTTCGATAATATTTCAGTCATACTACGTCGTTTGGGTCCTGTTTCTTGTCCCACCCGAGTCCTCACGGGTGGGGTCCTATTCCTTTTACACCCGGAAATCCAGGAAATCTCACGGGTGAGATCAGTTAGGACTTCGCTGTTATAACAAAAATCAGACTGCATGGTTGGTTATCGACCACTAGATTGGATTTCGACATCAGATCTAGATGATTCCCATCTTCGCATATCCAAGTCGAACACTACACGTGACGGAACTTTAGTGTAGTATTTAATTTGAAATGTGAACATGGATGATTCCGTGAAAAGGAGGTAACCACTCACTGTACACATAAACTGGGGTAGCCAAGTTGACATAGGGGCCTACTAGTAGGAACGAACGAAGCCATGTTAAAACCGGGGCAAACAGGCCTATGCATAACTATAACTATGAAGCATTTAAATATCTTTATTGGGATGTTTTTTTTCTTGTGGCATAGATATAACACCTTAAACCAAATTGGTATTGCCACACAATATCGTAGGAAGTTTATTTGCCAAGCATGGTTTGAGGTGTCAGATTTTGATCATCATATCTCCATTCTTATGCGACTGAACATCGTAATTCTTTTGAGTCCGATCTTCAAGAAGAATATAATTTAGCCGGTTTTGAAGTTGAGTATATACGTAAAAATCGGCTTTGTAGGCCTACTACCGTGACATACAAATAAGCCAGGACATGTGTTGTGTATTCGAGAAAGATCCCTCTGTTGTTGTTATTTATGTAAAGTAAAACTTATTTTCTTTCATTCTGAGACAAAGCTGTGTTCCATACGAAGACAATATTATCCAAGTTAATAGTATATCCTGTTAATGCTCGATGTAGGCCTATTCGTCCACATGAGGGATTATTCCGTCATATGAGATCTGAGTTTACTGAGATTTCAATCTGATTAAGACCTGACATAAAAATAACGCTCCTCATCTGACATGTCAGCGACAAGTCAGAGGGGGAGCGGCGCGACATGTCAGACGGAGAGCGGTTTTTTAAGATCTGGTTTTAATCAGATTGCTGAGATTTGATATTTTCATATGCATTTTAGTAGAGAATTATCAATATATCAAAAATATGAAATGTCGAAATATAGGCCTACTATATCAGAATGCACCAAAACGTCAATCAATCTGAAAATTCAAACATTTTCCAAAAGTGACGTCTCTGTATGTCTAACAAGCAGCCAGAGGATGCTAGGTCCCCCGCCAAAATGGCAGCAATATTTATAAGCGCTGTCGGTTTCAGAAGATATTCATGAGGATGGCAACAGCTACTTCACAGGCGTAAGAAGCAGAGGGGTCTTTCCACCTTCCCAGGTTTTCAGATCAACTCCGAATGGCTGACTGAATGTTGATTGCTACTGTAATATATTTTCTTTACCATGTAGCATGAAAATTATGTAACCGAAATGCAACCCCAAGAGACAACTCATGGCATATTATCTGCAAACTAAATTTGACAAGAATATGAAGGCATCCTCAACCTATTGCCCAGAAACCAAATTTAGACTTTGCCACAAGGAGTCACCACCTGTAGGTGCAAGCAGGCAAAACACAATCCCAAATGACATCTCATGTCATGGTATCGGCATATGAACTTTGAGACTCTGAAGAGGGGTCCTCAAGTTATTGCCGGTACTAGATGCCCACCGGTGTTCATGTTATTTGGGGCGGGTCACATATGAATACAAAATTTGAGAATAATCTGATGAGCAGTTGCCAAATTATTGCCCGGAAACAAATTTTTCCACCAGGAGACGCCACCTGTAGGCAGAAGCGAGAAAAATACAATCCCAAGGAACATGGTATCGTGGGGACATCTGCATACCAAATTTGAGAAGAATCCGATGAGGGTCCTCAAGTTATTGCCCAGAAACCAAATTTAGATTTTGACACCAGGTGACGCCACCTCTAGGCGCAAGTCAGTGAAATGCATTATCAAGCGACATCTTATGTCACGGTACATTCATACAAAATTTGAGAAGAATCCGATGGTCAGTTCTCAAGTTATTACCCGGAAACGAATTTGTAATGTTGCCACCAGGTGGCGCCACCTGTGAGTGCAAGTGAGCGAAAGGCAATCCCAAGCAACAGCTCCTGGCATGGTACATGCATGCCAAATTTGAGAAGAATCCGATGAGCCGCAACGTTTCTCATGTTACCCAGAAAGGTACATATGTCGGATATTTCAAAGAAATTCGACCAAGTGTTTCTAAGTTATCACTTGCAGCATGGAATAATGGAATGAACTCTAGTGGCGCCACCTCCGGGTGGATTTTGCTGAAACGCATCACCAACGGTGTTTTGTCGCAGGGAATGCATAAATTACCAAAGGCGGATCTTGCCGAAACGTAATACCAGCGACGTCTTGTCGCAAAGAATGCAGATGCCATTTCGGAGGAATCCGACAAAGCATTTAGGAGTTATCGCTTACGCAGTATTTGCACGGACATGCACTAAATATTGGAACAAGACCCAGTGGCGCCACCTACAGGCGGATCTTGCTGAAACGTAATACCAATAGACGTCTTGTCGCAAAGAATGCAGATGCCAAATTTCGGAGGAATCCGACAAAGCATTTAGGAGTTATCGCTTATGAAGCATTTGCACGAACATCCACGGACATGCACTAAAGATTGGAACAAAACCCAGTGGCACCACCTACAGGCGGATCTTGCTGAAACGTAATACCAACAGACGTCTTGTCGCAAAGAATGCAGATGCCAAATTTCGGAGGAATCCGACAAAGCATTTAGGAGTTATCGCTTACGAAGTATTTGCACGGACATGCACTAAATATTGGAACAAGACCCCAGTGGCGCCACCTACAGGCGGATCTTGCTGAAACGTAATACAAAGAGACGTCTTGTCGCAAAGAATGCAGATGCTAAATTTCGGATGAATCCGACAAAGCATTTAGAAGTTATTGCTTACGAAGTATTTGCACGGACATGTCCGTGCATGCACGGACACATAGAAGCAAGAACCATTTTAAAGTCCCCGGCCGCGTTGCGGCGGGGGACAATAAAATTGCTAAAAATAGAAAATGAAGCCTGAACCCACCCTTTTACATCTAGTTTTTGAAAAAGTCCTGGCAGGGGCAGGCCCGCGCCGTCCAAATCGTATATGTAGTCGGGGATTGAGTTCCGCATCTAAGAATTTTTTACGTCAATGCAGAAATCTGGAAGTTTTACAAATCGAAAATATGCTGTCGAAAACACACCAGAGTCTCATTTTACATTTACATTCTTCTTTTTTTAAACCTCCAGAAACGGAAGGCATTCAGAGTTCCACCTTGACGATAATCGACACCCCCATGATTTCAAATCCAGCCTATGGATATATCATTTAGATTAATAATTACAACACATATAAGGGAAGTGGGAAGAGGTGCCGACATACTGACAGAGTCACATATAGGCTTCTGGTTAACCTATTCTAAAGCACATACCAAGAATCTAACAAATTTCGTGATATGTGTTGTATCTCAGGTACGTACGCTTTTATGCTTTTATTGTACCTGGAATATTTGAGATATTATAACTTATATAAGCATCGATCACTGGCAACAACATAGTACTTAGGCGCTAACGTTGATTCTATCTGTTTCTGGAATTATTATACATTGATTAATAACGAAAGCATACCTGGATTTTATCTCGAGATCAAATATTAAAGAGGGGGGGCAAGGGGGGGGGGGGGGTAAGCGATCGTGTGAACGTAAAAAAAATTATCTCTAGTACGGAGAAAAAAGAAAAAAATAATCCAAATACGAAGAACGAAGAAAAAACAATTGTGAAGAACTCAAGTGTGTCTTTATTAGCTATACCACGCTGTATAATAGTGTTGTTAATGTCAGTACATGCAGCGGAGTAAACATCGGAAAACGTTGGAAATTGTCCACAGTTGACAACATATTTCATTATATACTCCACAAGGGCGGATACAGCCAAAATTCATAGGGGGAGGGGTCGACTATCACAGCCCAACAGGCGAGGGTCCAGGGGCCGCCTAGGCCCCGGAAGCTCCGGGATCCTACATCGCCGGAGATGCGTTCTGAGCGTTTTCCCGGAAATAAAACTGATCATAATGTATGCAGATTTATGGTTTTATTTTCACGATTTTTTCGCAACTATAAGCAAGCTTCGATATTGGAAAAATCGCACCTCATGCTTGCATCCATTTGACTTTCTAGTTATATTTAAAACATACAAAACGATGGCATTTAGTTCATGGAAAGGAAACAATGATGCCTACCGATACGGTTCATTCACAAAAAGATAAAACAAGGAAATCCTCATAGCCCAACAGGTGAGGGTCCAGGGGCCGCCTAGGCCCCGGAAGCTCCGAATTCCTAGATCTCCGGAGATGCGTTCTAAGCATTTTCCAGGAAATAAATTCGAACATAATGTATGCAGAGTTATGGTTCTATTTTCACGTTTGTTTCTCATTTATAAGCACGCATCGATATTGAAAAAACCATCATGCCTGAATCCATTTGACTTTCTAGTTATATTTAACAGATAAAAACACGATGACTTTTACATCATGGAACATTAGAACCAATATGATACCGATTCATTTACACAAAGCTAAAATAAGCGATCCTCACAGCCTGACAGGCGAGGGTCCAGGGGCCGCCTAGGCCCCGGAAGCTCCGGGGTTCCAGGTTGCGGGAGATGCGTTTTACGCGTTTTCCCGGAAATAAATCTGAACACAATGTAGGTAGATTTATTGTTCTATTTTCACATTTGTTTCGCATAAACACGCATCGATATTGAAGAATATGCCTGACACCTTTTGACTTCCTGGTTTAACACAAACAAAACAGGCCTATAACACACCATTACACGTGGTGCGCTCGCGGCGATAATATCCAGTTTTCATGGGGGGGGGGTGATGTCTGACCCCCCTCCCCCCCAACGTAGATCCGCCCTTGCTCCAAAACTGTAAACAAAATAAACTTATATAAGTAACTTGAGTGATATTTAAGGACGGTTTTCGGATGTGGATTTATAAAAAAAATTGTAGGCCTATGTCGCCATTGGAATTTCAAAATTGGACCACGGAATCGAAGAAGAGGATTTGTGGGGATTTCTTTAGCACGTGTCATAAACGAGCCAACCAACGAAAGAAGAAAGTAGTTGTTGCACTCATGATCACGTCATTCTCCACAACAGGGTTGTTTCGGCGCACACAGAAGAGCTGAATCCGCTAGAGTTGCGTCCCCTCTTGCAGACAAGCATACGAGAGTGATGGTGTGCACGGGAACGTAAATAACAAATCTCACAAAACGAGGAACGCAAAATTATAACTTGGTGGAACAGAGAACAGAGAATTAAAAATAGGAAAATACGGTGAACGTGGAATATATCCAGAACGTGTGTACGCAAAATTAGTTTTCCTCAGAACTGAGAACGGATAATGAAAATTACCCCAAAACGGAGTACGAAAATACCCCTTGCCCCCCCGCATTAAACTATATACTGAACACGTGGTCATCCAGATATTTGAAATTGGCGGCAAGTCGGCTTCTGTAGCTCTTCTGTGTTGGCGGTGTGAAAAGGTGTAGCGGAGAAACATCCGCGAAAGTTTGTCACGTTGTTTTTGGGCTCCAACATGTACTGTAGTTTGTTTATGTTTGAGCGCCCGCACACTTCATAGCATAATTCCCCACTCTCTCAAGTGTTTCACTAATGTTACCATGGATCTGGGAACAGCGTGTTTGCGGAGAAATGGAATAAATTCACTGAATAATGGTAAGTAGGCCTATACGTGTGACTGCGAGTGTCAAATTTATGTCAGATGCAAACAGACACGACGACTGGACGAATGGTGATCTGCTGCCGTTTAGTAGACAATTTGCGACAACAATTGTACCAGCGCTGTCTCTGTGCACACATCAGTCCTCAACGGGATAGGGGCGAGAGACGGTAGTTCACAAAACATACATAGGTTCAGAGATTTTTGATATGCAACAGTACAACGGAGACCGTGGAGAAAAGGGGTTTGGCTGTTTGGTGGGCTTCAGCCCCCCCCCCCCCCCTTCCTTTCACTTCTTGGGACAGCAAAATAGAGTAAGAGTAAGAAACTTTATTTAGCGTCGGTATAATATACAAACCAGAAAACATTAGCTCTGAACGAGCTATTGACCGACAAACAAATGTAAAATAACAATAAAAATGTAGAAGTATATAAAACGCAATGAATTTTTTATCAAATATTTTCATTATGTAATATTTGTTTGTTTTCTTATTTAATCGTTTTTAATTATTGAATTATTATTTCAGTGTAATCAGAATTATTAAATCACTGTAATCCCTCATATATTTACAATATTTGAAGAGGGCTTGAACAGGTTGGGGAAAATACCTTGATCGAGGTATTATACCTTGATCGGGGTATTATACCTTGATCGAGGTATTAGCCTATACCTCGATTGGGGTATAGGGCTATGTCAACTTCAGTTTTTATATATTTATGGAAAATGTGGACATTCACAAACATGCCGGACTGCATGAATCTTTCAACAGCATCCATTGCTTCATTATTCCATGATTTTCATGGCAACGTATTGCTTCGTTTTATGCGACTAATCATTCAAATTAGCCACTTCAATATTTCAAAAATCAAACACGGCTTCAAATGACATATTCGGTGAAATTTATTCTGTAAATGAAAAAAGCATGGGGTGGCATACTTCCATATCAAGGTCATGTGCAAATTGCAGGATTTGGGAGGCAATGCCTAGTTAATAAATCAAGTTCAACTGACAGATACATAATCTAAACTGCTAGCATGTGCACATACAAATGTAAAAAACAGACCTCTGTTCTGGGTATTATGACCCTGCCATGTGCATGCATGCTAGGAGATTGTGCATTGCATCAGACAATTTAATCAAATTTATTCATCAGTCAGTGCATCTACATTCATGCAACATGGATATGACTTTGAGATGGAAGTATGCCATCACATGCCATTTTCATTTACATAATAAATTTCACCGAATATGTCATTTGAAGCCATGTTTCATTTTTGAAATATTAGAGTGGCTAATTTGATTGATTAGCCGCATAAAACGAAGCAATAAGTTGCTGTGAAAATCGTGGAACAATGAAGCCATAGACGTTGTTGAAAGATCCATACAGTCCACGGTATGTGTGGATGTCCACATTTTCCACAAATTGACAAAAACTGAAGTTGACATAGCCCCATACCCCAATCTAGGTATAGGCCTATACCTCGATCGAGGTATAATACCCCGATAAAGGTATAATACCTCGATCAAGGTATTTTCCCCAACCTGTTGAATAAATTACCATACATTTACGTGTGCTCTGAGTGAGCCACTGGTCAACTACATGTAACTAATATATAATTACAGTAAATATAATACATATATTAATTAATTATCATTAAATTCCCATATGACATTATTTGATTGTTTTCTTTTTAATTGTTTTTAATTTGCATCTACGCAATTAAATAATTTATCTTTCCAATCACACACATAATTACCACTAATTTGAGTTAAGGATGAGTGGGCGAGTTGGACATTTTCCGACTGTTACTAAGGCTTGCAAATTGCGCATTTGCACGATTCGCCTCCCCATGTGCGAATCAATCTATGGAACTCATTTCTGTCAGAGGCCGTCCGATATTCATTCGGTAAACTATTCCATATTCGGCTGGCCTCGTACCGAAATGAGTTCTTGCCGTACTTTGTGGTGTTAACTCTAGGTATATCAGTTAAATTTTTATATCTGAATGAATATTTTGTGTTTTTAAACTTAATGATGTCCTGTAAATACAGAGGAGACAGATTGTTTAGAATTTTGTAGACTTCAAAGCACATGCTCTTTACCCTGCTTAAATGGAGTGTTGGTAAATTGGCTTTCTCAAGTAGGTAGTTGTATGGGCTTTTGAAGTCGCGATAAACAAATCGCGATAGAATGCAGGAATCCAGGGGGTTTGACTCAGGACTGCAAAAGTCCTATCTAAGGTGGTATCAATCCAACATTTAACATGGGCAATACAGAGTTCAACACCCCTAATTTATATAAGAAATGGTTGCAGATCATGTTGTAGCATTGAATTCTTACCAACTGATGTATTGTTCTCCACTAATACTCCCCTATTCCTCACTCCACTACCTTCCCCACATACAGTTGTAGAAATGTAATCTCTTGACAAGCCAAAGGGGCTAATTCATATAATGACATGGTCGTCGCTGGGGGAAATTCCTCTCCGAAAAGCAAAAATTTCACAAAGAAGTAAAATGGAGAAAAAGTATAGGAAAAATTTAACGAGAATAGTTCAGCTCCAATCATAACACTGTAATTTGAACAGATGTAGCTACATGTATATCTACAAATTTAACAAGTTTTGGATTCTATCACCTGTACGAGTGAAAAATATTTGTGAAATATCTGGTATGCTCCATTGTCTCATGTTAAAAATCCCCCAGTTGCAATCCTCGCGATTAGTTGACAGACAGAACAGCCGATCTTTCATTTAGAACCCATTTCTCTTTTGTTATCTAGACCTATCTAGGAGGATACACTCAATTCCCGCCTCTATGCCCTAGAGAATTGCTATCAGATCATTAGTTTAGGCTCTGTAAGCAGGCTTGTTGGCAGGTGGGCTGGATGGGTGGAGCTTTAGATCAATTTAAGTCTTCTGGAAATGCACTGCAAAGTGATATTGGAGAGAATGATCATTTACTCACGTAAAACAAAATTCAGGAGATTATTCAACAGCTCGAGATCACATCGTTTAATGAGTTCTGTCCCTCCGTCTGTAAGTCTCAAAGTTTCTCAAATTTGGCGATACATATCGCATGCTGATAGCAAAATATGAACGTAGCGTGCAAGATCTATGGCGCTACGTTTCGTAAAGTTGTCTAATTCCGCTTAACCCGAGGCTAGGAGCCGTATGAACCGTATGTACTTCAAGATCCTCATGGTACTCATATGAACAGGCACAATCAAAGCGTGACTGAGATACATCATTCTTTAGATGACGACTTTACAACGAATATTATGGATTAAGAATACTGATCAGCGATACGGATTTGATATCATGATGTCTTGCCGGCATCATTGAAAACTGTTGACCGCTTCTCTCTTGCAGGAAACCAGCCTATGTTTATGTATACTATGATTGTCTTTTTGAATTTGGTGCTAATACTGTTATATGGAATATGGAATAGGTGTTTGGATTATGGACGCGGATATTCTCTAATGGACGACGGCTGGATTATGAATGACGGACTAGACGCTTGTAATCTATCCATTTGTTATTTGGTGTCGTGACTGTCCGTGTGATAGTGATATCACCAGTTTGGTTGGTTTATTCATTGATTGGTACCAAATTTTGGGTATATATCTTATCCATGGGGCAAACATGGCAAAGATTAACTGTAACATATTCAAGTTGACTTAAAAATGTCAAAAATCAAGGTACTACTAGCACCCAAAAATTAGGAAGTCATTGAAAATTGCTAAATTTGCGCTGCAGGAATGAGCCAGATACTATGTGTATTTGACATGTTTACAACCCGTAAGTATATTTGACATGTTTACAACCCGTTAAATGCCATAGTCAAGTTTACATTTTGTCATGTTTGGCCACGAGGAAAAGGATGATACTGATGTCTGCCCTAGTGAAGATGTGCAACTCATTTGTGGCTACATACACTGAGTTGCATAGTTGCACTTTAATTTTAAGTCATTAAATTGCTAAGATCCCTGCTAAAACTGAGGTTCGAGGATTTGAATTTTGATAAAATAAGAGAGTACCGTATATCTCAAATTCCTATCAAACAAGAATCCTATTGGTCATGTTGATTCTTTCGTCTGTTGGTCTGTCTGTCTCTCTGTCTGTCTGTTAAACTGTCTGTGCAGTATCTGAAGTTCCAGACTATGAACATGAATATGTCATGTTGAATTGGTACCAAACATTCAGCATGCCGTATGGGGCAAGGAAGAAACCTGTTCATTATTAGGTCAAAAGGTCAATGATCAAGGTCACTCTGACCCAAACTAGTGCACAAAATCATTGAAGATCATTCAAGTTCAGGGGAGTACATGTAAGTTGTGATGTTAGATACATGTTGTACTGGTAACAGCTCATTCTAAACAAAAAAGGTTGCTCTACATGTACCACCTGCCCTAACACACAGATCTATCCCAAAATATTAGCAATTCAATTTAATTCAATTCAATTTTATTGTACCAAGCACTCAAAAGAGCAGTGTACAGAACAGGAATACCAAATACAGACTGAAGTGCCCACGAGAGTAGATTAACTACAATGTATTAGCATCGCTCTCCAGATACACTGTTAATTCTAAATGCTAAATTCATACTGTATTAGTCGTAACCCAATACATGTATATTCTGCAAGGTTACAGGATACATGTAACCAGCATTTCATCTAGAAATTGTAAGTAGGGGCCTTGAACTTTTTTTTGTGAAAAAAAATAAAAAGTGCCAAGGGCCGAAATTTGGCTCCAAATCGCCCCTAGATAAAACCCTGATAACACATGCATAATGGAGCAACCACTATCACATCAATGGGTCCCGACCCTGTATGCAGCCTTAGTATAATGTTTCTATCCTCAACACATTGTCCTTTATCATTTTGGGCTTGGGGTTAATATTGGTTTAAGTTTTATCAAATATGTTTTTATTTTTTGTCATATTTTTGCAGGTTTGTGTGTTCCAATAAACACGCTTTCATGCATGTTGTATACACTAACAAGGCCACTGGCTGAAAGTTGGTATATAATATTATATTGGTCAATGAATGTATACTCTCCAATATTATAACTATATGCTCCTTTGTTCTCTTCGTACAGCTGTTCATCCTCGACATGGATTGACCTGGACTGATGGGACAGCTATCTATCTCTCTCCCCTTCGACTGCTAAATGGGAACCTCGAGAAAGCAGCCACCATTAAACTGGGAGCCTTCGAGTAAGTTATTTGCTTCAGTATTAATTTATTGTTCATTGAATTTGTATTGAATTTGCGATGATTTGACTCCCTGAAAACTAAAATGATTATCATCCCCTTGTATTTTCAGCCGTAATTAAAAAAAAAAAAAAAAATATCGAAGCAAATATCGGGGCTTTCGAAAACAATTGATATCGTCTGAATCACTGCAGTGCAAATCCGCCAGACAACAGAAGATTGATAGCAAAAATAAAATTGTGCCCTTTGACCCCCAATTGAGTATTGTTTTCAGAAGACTGATAAAAAATCAGCTTCACCAGGGAGAGAAAGACAGTAACTCGAAGCCAGTTGATCTAATCAATTGATGCTTTTGAATGAGTGGATGGATGGATGTACATGTGTAATTGGGTACTACATCACACTGCTACGGGCTGTGGGCACTTGTCGTGCGAACATGCCATACAACCCGTTTTCCCCAACACATGATTCGTCTTTAATATCAGTGTCACACAGACACAGTGTAAATCCCCACATTCTTCTTATTTACTTAAACAGTATACCTTCTCCAGACTCACAGGCTAAATATTGTCAGTTTCTTTTACAATAATACAGTCATTGAGTGCAATTAATTCAGATCACACAGGTGACGAATTACCATGATATGGTAATTGTATACATACATGCATATTTCTTTCATCCTGTTCAGCCTGCTAACCCAGACTAAAGAGTAAATATTTATGAAGTCAAACCTTGAATGACTAAAAATAGGAATGGTCTGTGCCATGATACATGTATGATGCAGAAATTACGCACTATTGTTTTCCAATTACATATGTGTGGGCCTATATGGAAATAGTTCGGATCATGTGATGGAAGTAGGAGATACATATACATGTATTACCACACCAGGAATACTGGAAACCATTCATGCATATATACATGTACTTTGTAGCCTGGTCAGTGTAATTACCGTAAACACCATAAACCAGCCATAAACAACTGTAAACAAACCGAAAGCAGTGGTGTAACTTAACTTTTTGAAGTGGTTGCCATCAGGGCAAGTCAGAACTGAAAATAGGTTGCCCTGGACCAAATCAACTTGCCCTGACTTACGGTACCCAAATTCCCGGGATGACAATCAGACGTTCCACTAGTTTACCAGGGCACAATTTCAAATTCAAGATGTCAAGACTGGACCCCCAAATGATTTGCGTTAAGCAGGTGAAACCTTAACTGCTCGCTTTAAGTATATATTATTCAACATGAGATTGACAATGGTAAATGGTCCACTGCAATTAAAAAAACACCCTCTCCCAATCTCCTCAGTGTCACTGTGGGTGGTTACTTAAAATAATATTAACTTGAATTTGTCTCAACTTACTGAAGCATTTTCCCCAATTTTATCCTCCCCAACATAAATTTATATATAAATTATAATACACCCCCTCCCTCTCAAAAATTCAACTGCTAACCAGTTACCGCAGGGGATTGTGGCCTGGGTACATTTAAAATTGCAGTGGTCCAATGATTGCAAAGGACTCATTATTGCCGTATATGAATGGCTTGTTTTTTGGTGATTGTTTTGTTCCAGTATATTCGCGACATAGCGAACAGACAATGTAATACTGATTGTCAACTTCAATTTCTGTTGCCCAAGGAAATTCAGCTTTCCACGTTTCAACGAACTGTCGAGATCGTTTAAACACATCATAAGCCTTGTTTTTATCAGATGAGGTAGAAGGACTCGTGGTAGATTTTGCGGAAGAAGCCTGTTTATCCTTTGGGCCCATGTAACTTTTCAAATATCACTCCATTTTCGTAGTTGACAGCTAGCGTTTTCATATCCACGAACTTGGAAGTCGACCTGTTGCATTCTCCACTATTGTGTACATATTCACACCATCAGCCATAACACAGTACGTGTATGCCGCAACGCATCACTGACAAGGAGAGAACACGGTTGCGATGCAACGAGTACCATTTCCGGTTTAGCGATGACATCGGTAAACAGACAACGGACTAGCGAATAAAATGTTGGAAAAGCTGTAAATTATCGAGAATTTCGGGTGATATCGTCTCCTGGCTTCTGGGAAAACTACTTGCCCACCCGGGCAACTATTTTACAAGAAGAGCTTGCCCGACGAGGTGTTTCACTTGCCTCGGGCAAGCGGGCAAGCGTTAAGTTACACCAC